>OW028613.1:0-26524 GCA_932294325.1 Allophyes oxyacanthae | reverse complement strand
CGCTTGAAAACCGTATCGATTTATCATATACAGTACCAGAAATATGATGGTTAGTTTATTTTGCTACACACCTTAGGTGGATTTCTGTAGATGTCGTATAGCTATATGTATGTTATGAAACGTAAGTAATTGCAAAAATTTTTTGACTTTCGCGTCTAGCTACCCTTACAAATGGGGGTGTCAATGGATAGGTATCGACGAGGGCTATCGAATGGTGTAATTAAATGGGGTTAGTTTAGTAGAAAAATTTTGAAAAACGGTCAAAAAACCGGATTTTTTGTAAATTTTGTATGTAAAATTAATTATATAACTGAAATTTAGGTAGTCACGGTCGCTGAAGGGGCGCGCCGCACGTCAATAGGACACAGAGGGAGTCCTATGAATCAAAAAAGTTTAAAAATACGGGGTGGATTTATGCCGAAAATAATTTAAACAAAGAAAATTGAATAATTCCTGAATTTATGAAGATTTCAGGATCGAACCTCGCAGGGATGTTACAGGACGCTAATAAAAATTGTTGACGCTGAAAACCGTATCGATTTATCATATACAGTACCAGAAATATGATGGTTAGTTTATTTTGCTACACACCTTAGGTGGATTTCTGTAGATGTCGTATAGCTATATGTATGTTATGAAACGTAAGTAATTGCAAAAATTTTTGACTTTCGCGTCTAGCTACCCTTACAAATGGGGTGTCAATGGATAGGTATCGACGAGGGCTATCGAATGGTGTAATTAAATGGGGGTTAGTTTAGTAGAAAAATTTTGAAAAAACGGTCAAAAAACCGGATTTTTTGTAAATTTTGTATGTAAAATTAATTATATAACTGAAATTTAGGTAGTCACGGTCGCTGAAGGGCGCGCCGCACGTCAATAGGACACAGAGGGAGTCCTATGAATCAAAAAAGTTTAAAAATACGGGGTGGATTTATGCCGAAAATAATTTAAACAAAGAAAATTGAATAATTCCTGAATTTATGAAGATTTCAGGATCGAACCTCGCAGGGATGTTACAGGACGCTAAATAAAAATTGTTGACGCTGAAAACCGTATCGATTTATCATATACAGTACCAGAAATATGATGGTTAGTTTATTTTGCTACACACCTTAGGTGGATTTCTGTAGATGTCGTATAGCTATATGTATGTTATGAAACGTAAGTAATTGCAAAAATTTTTGACTTTCGCGTCTAGCTACCCTTACAAATGGGGTGTCAATGGATAGGTATCGACGAGGGCTATCGAATGGTGTAATTAAATGGGGTTAGTTTAGTAGAAAAATTTTGAAAAACGGTCAAAAAACCGGATTTTTTGTAAATTTTGTATGTAAAATTAATTATATAACTGAAATTTAGGTAGTCCACGGTCGCTGAAGGGCGCGCCGCACGTCAATAGGACACAGAGGGAGTCCTATGAATCAAAAAAGTTTAAAAATACGGGGTGGATTTATGCCGAAAATAATTTAAACAAAGAAAATTGAATAATTCCTGAATTTATGAAGATTTCAGGATCGAACCTCGCAGGGATGTTACAGGACGCTAAATAAAAATTGTTGACGCTGAAAACCGTATCGATTTATCATATACAGTACCAGAAATATGATGGTTAGTTTATTTTGCTACACACCTTAGGTGGATTTCTGTAGATGTCGTATAGCTATATGTATGTTATGAAACGTAAGTAATTGCAAAAATTTTTGACTTTCGCGTCTAGCTACCCTTACAAATGGGGTGTCAATGGATAGGTATCGACGAGGGCTATCGAATGGTGTAATTAAATGGGGTTAGTTTAGTAGAAAAATTTTGAAAAACGGTCAAAAAACCGGATTTTTTGTAAATTTTGTATGTAAAATTAATTATATAACTGAAATTTAGGTAGTCACGGTCGCTGAAGGGCGCGCCGCACGTCAATAGGACACAGAGGGAGTCCTATGAATCAAAAAAGTTTAAAAATACGGGGTGGATTTATGCCGAAAATAATTTAAACAAAGAAAATTGAATAATTCCTGAATTTATGAAGATTTCAGGATCGAACCTCGCAGGGATGTTACAGGACGCTAAATAAAAATTGTTGACGCTGAAAACCGTATCGATTTATCATATACAGTACCAGAAATATGATGGTTAGTTTATTTTGCTACACACCTTAGGTGGATTTCTGTAGATGTCGTATAGCTATATGTATGTTATGAAACGTAAGTAATTGCAAAAATTTTTGACTTTCGCGTCTAGCTACCCTTACAAATGGGGTGTCAATGGATAGGTATCGACGAGGGCTATCGAATGGTGTAATTAAATGGGGTTAGTTTAGTAGAAAAATTTTGAAAAACGGTCAAAAAACCGGATTTTTTGTAAATTTTGTATGTAAAATTAATTATATAACTGAAATTTAGGTAGTCACGGTCGCTGAAGGGCGCGCCGCACGTCAATAGGACACAGAGGGAGTCCTATGAATCAAAAAAGTTTAAAAATACGGGGTGGATTTATGCCGAAAATAATTTAAACAAAGAAAATTGAATAATTCCTGAATTTATGAAGATTTCAGGATCGAACCTCGCAGGGATGTTACAGGACGCTAAATAAAAATTGTTGACGCCTGAAAACCGTATCGATTTATCATATACAGTACCAGAAATATGATGGTTAGTTTATTTTGCTACACACCTTAGGTGGATTTCTGTAGATGTCGTATAGCTATATGTATGTTATGAAACGTAAGTAATTGCAAAAATTTTTGACTTTCGCGTCTAGCTACCCTTACAAATGGGGTGTCAATGGATAGGTATCGACGAGGGCTATCGAATGGTGTAATTAAATGGGGTTAGTTTAGTAGAAAAATTTTGAAAAACGGTCAAAAAACCGGATTTTTTGTAAATTTTGTATGTAAAATTAATTATATAACTGAAATTTAGGTAGTCACGGTCGCTGAAGGGCGCGCCGCACGTCAATAGGACACAGAGGGAGTCCTATGAATCAAAAAAGTTTAAAAATACGGGGTGGATTTATGCCGAAAATAATTTAAACAAAGAAAATTGAATAATTCCTGAATTTATGAAGATTTCAGGATCGAACCTCGCAGGGATGTTACAGGACGCTAAATAAAAATTGTTGACGCTGAAAACCGTATCGATTTATCATATACAGTACCAGAAATATGATGGTTAGTTTATTTTGCTACACACCTTAGGTGGATTTCTGTAGATGTCGTATAGCTATATGTATGTTATGAAACGTAAGTAATTGCAAAAATTTTTGACTTTCGCGTCTAGCTACCCTTACAAATGGGGTGTCAATGGATAGGTATCGACGAGGGCTATCGAATGGTGTAATTAAATGGGGTTAGTTTAGTAGAAAAATTTTGAAAAACGGTCAAAAAACCGGATTTTTTGTAAATTTTGTATGTAAAATTAATTATATAACTGAAATTTAGGTAGTCACGGTCGCTGAAGGGCGCGCCGCACGTCAATAGGACACAGAGGGAGTCCTATGAATCAAAAAAGTTTAAAAATACGGGGTGGATTTATGCCGAAAATAATTTAAACAAAGAAAATTGAATAATTCCTGAATTTATGAAGATTTCAGGATCGAACCTCGCAGGGATGTTACAGGACGCTAAATAAAAATTGTTGACGCTGAAAACCGTATCGATTTATCATATACAGTACCAGAAATATGATGGTTAGTTTATTTTGCTACACACCTTAGGTGGATTTCTGTAGATGTCGTATAGCTATATGTATGTTATGAAACGTAAGTAATTGCAAAAATTTTTGACTTTCGCGTCTAGCTACCCTTACAAATGGGGTTGTCAATGGATAGGTATCGACGAGGGCTATCGAATGGTGTAATTAAATGGGGTTAGTTTAGTAGAAAAATTTTGAAAAACGGTCAAAAAACCGGATTTTTTGTAAATTTTGTATGTAAAATTAATTATATAACTGAAATTTAGGTAGTCACGGTCGCTGAAGGGCGCGCCGCACGTCAATAGGACACAGAGGGAGTCCTATGAATCAAAAAAGTTTAAAAATACGGGGTGGATTTATGCCGAAAATAATTTAAACAAAGAAAATTGAATAATTCCTGAATTTATGAAGATTTCAGGATCGAACCTCGCAGGGATGTTACAGGACGCTAAATAAAAATTGTTGACGCTGAAAACCGTATCGATTTATCATATACAGTACCAGAAATATGATGGTTAGTTTATTTTGCTACACACCTTAGGTGGATTTCTGTAGATGTCGTATAGCTATATGTATGTTATGAAACGTAAGTAATTGCAAAAATTTTTGACTTTCGCGTCTAGCTACCCTTACAAATGGGGTGTCAATGGATAGGTATCGACGAGGGCTATCGAATGGTGTAATTAAATGGGGTTAGTTTAGTAGAAAAATTTTGAAAAACGGTCAAAAAACCGGATTTTTTGTAAATTTTGTATGTAAAATTAATTATATAACTGAAATTTAGGTAGTCACGGTCGCTGAAGGGCGCGCCGCACGTCAATAGGACACAGAGGGAGTCCTATGAATCAAAAAAGTTTAAAAATACGGGGTGGATTTATGCCGAAAATAATTTAAACAAAGAAAATTGAATAATTCCTGAATTTATGAAGATTTCAGGATCGAACCTCGCAGGGATGTTACAGGACGCTAAATAAAAATTGTTGACGCTGAAAACCGTATCGATTTATCATATACAGTACCAGAAATATGATGGTTAGTTTATTTTGCTACACACCTTAGGTGGATTTCTGTAGATGTCGTATAGCTATATGTATGTTATGAAACGTAAGTAATTGCAAAAATTTTTGACTTTCGCGTCTAGCTACCCTTACAAATGGGGTGTCAATGGATAGGTATCGACGAGGGCTATCGAATGGTGTAATTAAATGGGGTTAGTTTAGTAGAAAAATTTTGAAAAACGGTCAAAAAACCGGATTTTTTGTAAATTTTGTATGTAAAATTAATTATATAACTGAAATTTAGGTAGTCACGGTCGCTGAAGGGCGCGCCGCACGTCAATAGGACACAGAGGGAGTCCTATGAATCAAAAAAGTTTAAAAATACGGGGTGGATTTATGCCGAAAATAATTTAAACAAAGAAAATTGAATAATTCCTGAATTTATGAAGATTTCAGGATCGAACCTCGCAGGGATGTTACAGGACGCTAAATAAAAATTGTTGACGCTGAAAACCGTATCGATTTATCATATACAGTACCAGAAATATGATGGTTAGTTTATTTTGCTACACACCTTAGGTGGATTTCTGTAGATGTCGTATAGCTATATGTATGTTATGAAACGTAAGTAATTGCAAAAATTTTTGACTTTCGCGTCTAGCTACCCTTACAAATGGGGTGTCAATGGATAGGTATCGACGAGGGCTATCGAATGGTGTAATTAAATGGGGTTAGTTTAGTAGAAAAATTTTGAAAAACGGTCAAAAAACCGGATTTTTTGTAAATTTTGTATGTAAAATTAATTATATAACTGAAATTTAGGTAGTCACGGTCGCTGAAGGGCGCGCCGCACGTCAATAGGACACAGAGGGAGTCCTATGAATCAAAAAAGTTTAAAATACGGGGTGGATTTATGCCGAAAATAATTTAAACAAAGAAAATTGAATAATTCCTGAATTTATGAAGATTTCAGGATCGAACCTCGCAGGGATGTTACAGGACGCTAAATAAAAATTGTTGACGCTGAAAACCGTATCGATTTATCATATACAGTACCAGAAATATGATGGTTAGTTTATTTTGCTACACACCTTAGGTGGATTTCTGTAGATGTCGTATAGCTATATGTATGTTATGAAACGTAAGTAATTGCAAAAATTTTTGACTTTCGCGTCTAGCTACCCTTACAAATGGGGTGTCAATGGATAGGTATCGACGAGGGCTATCGAATGGTGTAATTAAATGGGGTTAGTTTAGTAGAAAAATTTTGAAAAACGGTCAAAAAACCGGATTTTTTGTAAATTTTGTATGTAAAATTAATTATATAACTGAAATTTAGGTAGTCACGGTCGCTGAAGGGCGCGCCGCACGTCAATAGGACACAGAGGGAGTCCTATGAATCAAAAAAGTTTAAAAATACGGGGTGGATTTATGCCGAAAATAATTTAAACAAAGAAAATTGAATAATTCCTGAATTTATGAAGATTTCAGGATCGAACCTCGCAGGGATGTTACAGGACGCTAAATAAAAATTGTTGACGCTGAAAACCGTATCGATTTATCATATACAGTACCAGAAATATGATGGTTAGTTTATTTTGCTACACACCTTAGGTGGATTTCTGTAGATGTCGTATAGCTATATGTATGTTATGAAACGTAAGTAATTGCAAAAATTTTTGACTTTCGCGTCTAGCTACCCTTACAAATGGGGTGTCAATGGATAGGTATCGACGAGGGCTATCGAATGGTGTAATTAAATGGGGTTAGTTTAGTAGAAAAATTTTGAAAAACGGTCAAAAAACCGGATTTTTTGTAAATTTTGTATGTAAAATTAATTATATAACTGAAATTTAGGTAGTCACGGTCGCTGAAGGGCGCGCCGCACGTCAATAGGACACAGAGGGAGTCCTATGAATCAAAAAAGTTTAAAAATACGGGGTGGATTTATGCCGAAAATAATTTAAACAAAGAAAATTGAATAATTCCTGAATTTATGAAGATTTCAGGATCGAACCTCGCAGGGATGTTACAGGACGCTAAATAAAAATTGTTGACGCTGAAAACCGTATCGATTTATCATATACAGTACCAGAAATATGATGGTTAGTTTATTTTGCTACACACCTTAGGTGGATTTCTGTAGATGTCGTATAGCTATATGTATGTTATGAAACGTAAGTAATTGCAAAAATTTTTGACTTTCGCGTCTAGCTACCCTTACAAATGGGGTGTCAATGGATAGGTATCGACGAGGGCTATCGAATGGTGTAATTAAATGGGGTTAGTTTAGTAGAAAAATTTTGAAAAACGGTCAAAAAACCGGATTTTTTGTAAATTTTGTATGTAAAATTAATTATATAACTGAAATTTAGGTAGTCACGGTCGCTGAAGGGCGCGCCGCACGTCAATAGGACACAGAGGGAGTCCTATGAATCAAAAAAGTTTAAAAATACGGGGTGGATTTATGCCGAAAATAATTTAAACAAAGAAAATTGAATAATTCCTGAATTTATGAAGATTTCAGGATCGAACCTCGCAGGGATGTTACAGGACGCTAAATAAAAATTGTTGACGCTGAAAACCGTATCGATTTATCATATACAGTACCAGAAATATGATGGTTAGTTTATTTTGCTACACACCTTAGGTGGATTTCTGTAGATGTCGTATAGCTATATGTATGTTATGAAACGTAAGTAATTGCAAAAATTTTTGACTTTCGCGTCTAGCTACCCTTACAAATGGGGTGTCAATGGATAGGTATCGACGAGGGCTATCGAATGGTGTAATTAAATGGGGTTAGTTTAGTAGAAAAATTTTGAAAAACGGTCAAAAAACCGGATTTTTTGTAAATTTTGTATGTAAAATTAATTATATAACTGAAATTTAGGTAGTCACGGTCGCTGAAGGGCGCGCCGCACGTCAATAGGACACAGAGGGAGTCCTATGAATCAAAAAAGTTTAAAAATACGGGGTGGATTTATGCCGAAAATAATTTAAACAAAGAAAATTGAATAATTCCTGAATTTATGAAGATTTCAGGATCGAACCTCGCAGGGATGTTACAGGACGCTAAATAAAAATTGTTGACGCTGAAAACCGTATCGATTTATCATATACAGTACCAGAAATATGATGGTTAGTTTATTTTGCTACACACCTTAGGTGGATTTCTGTAGATGTCGTATAGCTATATGTATGTTATGAAACGTAAGTAATTGCAAAAATTTTTGACTTTCGCGTCTAGCTACCCTTACAAATGGGGTGTCAATGGATAGGTATCGACGAGGGCTATCGAATGGTGTAATTAAATGGGGTTAGTTTAGTAGAAAAATTTTGAAAAACGGTCAAAAAACCGGATTTTTTGTAAATTTTGTATGTAAAATTAATTATATAACTGAAATTTAGGTAGTCACGGTCGCTGAAGGGCGCGCCGCACGTCAATAGGACACAGAGGGAGTCCTATGAATCAAAAAAGTTTAAAAATACGGGGTGGATTTATGCCGAAAATAATTTAAACAAAGAAAATTGAATAATTCCTGAATTTATGAAGATTTCAGGATCGAACCTCGCAGGGATGTTACAGGACGCTAAATAAAAATTGTTGACGCTGAAAACCGTATCGATTTATCATATACAGTACCAGAAATATGATGGTTAGTTTATTTTGCTACACACCTTAGGTGGATTTCTGTAGATGTCGTATAGCTATATGTATGTTATGAAACGTAAGTAATTGCAAAAATTTTTGACTTTCGCGTCTAGCTACCCTTACAAATGGGGTGTCAATGGATAGGTATCGACGAGGGCTATCGAATGGTGTAATTAAATGGGGTTAGTTTAGTAGAAAAATTTTGAAAAACGGTCAAAAAACCGGATTTTTTGTAAATTTTGTATGTAAAATTAATTATATAACTGAAATTTAGGTAGTCACGGTCGCTGAAGGGCGCGCCGCACGTCAATAGGACACAGAGGGAGTCCTATGAATCAAAAAAGTTTAAAAATACGGGGTGGATTTATGCCGAAAATAATTTAAACAAAGAAAATTGAATAATTCCTGAATTTATGAAGATTTCAGGATCGAACCTCGCAGGGATGTTACAGGACGCTAAATAAAAATTGTTGACGCTGAAAACCGTATCGATTTATCATATACAGTACCAGAAATATGATGGTTAGTTTATTTTGCTACACACCTTAGGTGGATTTCTGTAGATGTCGTATAGCTATATGTATGTTATGAAACGTAAGTAATTGCAAAAATTTTTGACTTTCGCGTCTAGCTACCCTTACAAATGGGGTGTCAATGGATAGGTATCGACGAGGGCTATCGAATGGTGTAATTAAATGGGGTTAGTTTAGTAGAAAAATTTTGAAAAACGGTCAAAAAACCGGATTTTTTGTAAATTTTGTATGTAAAATTAATTATATAACTGAAATTTAGGTAGTCACGGTCGCTGAAGGGCGCGCCGCACGTCAATAGGACACAGAGGGAGTCCTATGAATCAAAAAAGTTTAAAAATACGGGGTGGATTTATGCCGAAAATAATTTAAACAAAGAAAATTGAATAATTCCTGAATTTATGAAGATTTCAGGATCGAACCTCGCAGGGATGTTACAGGACGCTAAATAAAAATTGTTGACGCTGAAAACCGTATCGATTTATCATATACAGTACCAGAAATATGATGGTTAGTTTATTTTGCTACACACCTTAGGTGGATTTCTGTAGATGTCGTATAGCTATATGTATGTTATGAAACGTAAGTAATTGCAAAAATTTTTGACTTTCGCGTCTAGCTACCCTTACAAATGGGGTGTCAATGGATAGGTATCGACGAGGGCTATCGAATGGTGTAATTAAATGGGGTTAGTTTAGTAGAAAAATTTTGAAAAACGGTCAAAAAACCGGATTTTTTGTAAATTTTGTATGTAAAATTAATTATATAACTGAAATTTAGGTAGTCACGGTCGCTGAAGGGCGCGCCGCACGTCAATAGGACACAGAGGGAGTCCTATGAATCAAAAAAGTTTAAAAATACGGGGTGGATTTATGCCGAAAATAATTTAAACAAAGAAAATTGAATAATTCCTGAATTTATGAAGATTTCAGGATCGAACCTCGCAGGGATGTTACAGGACGCTAAATAAAAATTGTTGACGCTGAAAACCGTATCGATTTATCATATACAGTACCAGAAATATGATGGTTAGTTTATTTTGCTACACACCTTAGGTGGATTTCTGTAGATGTCGTATAGCTATATGTATGTTATGAAACGTAAGTAATTGCAAAAATTTTTGACTTTCGCGTCTAGCTACCCTTACAAATGGGGTGTCAATGGATAGGTATCGACGAGGGCTATCGAATGGTGTAATTAAATGGGGTTAGTTTAGTAGAAAAATTTTGAAAAACGGTCAAAAAACCGGATTTTTTGTAAATTTTGTATGTAAAATTAATTATATAACTGAAATTTAGGTAGTCACGGTCGCTGAAGGGCGCGCCGCACGTCAATAGGACACAGAGGGAGTCCTATGAATCAAAAAAGTTTAAAAATACGGGGTGGATTTATGCCGAAAATAATTTAAACAAAGAAAATTGAATAATTCCTGAATTTATGAAGATTTCAGGATCGAACCTCGCAGGGATGTTACAGGACGCTAAATAAAAATTGTTGACGCTGAAAACCGTATCGATTTATCATATACAGTACCAGAAATATGATGGTTAGTTTATTTTGCTACACACCTTAGGTGGATTTCTGTAGATGTCGTATAGCTATATGTATGTTATGAAACGTAAGTAATTGCAAAAATTTTTGACTTTCGCGTCTAGCTACCCTTACAAATGGGTGGTGTCAATGGATAGGTATCGACGAGGGCTATCGAATGGTGTAATTAAATGGGGTTAGTTTAGTAGAAAAATTTTGAAAAACGGTCAAAAAACCGGATTTTTTGTAAATTTTGTATGTAAAATTAATTATATAACTGAAATTTAGGTAGTCACGGTCGCTGAAGGGCGCGCCGCACGTCAATAGGACACAGAGGGAGTCCTATGAATCAAAAAAGTTTAAAAATACGGGGTGGATTTATGCCGAAAATAATTTAAACAAAGAAAATTGAATAATTCCTGAATTTATGAAGATTTCAGGATCGAACCTCGCAGGGATGTTACAGGACGCTAAATAAAAATTGTTGACGCTGAAAACCGTATCGATTTATCATATACAGTACCAGAAATATGATGGTTAGTTTATTTTGCTACACACCTTAGGTGGATTTCTGTAGATGTCGTATAGCTATATGTATGTTATGAAACGTAAGTAATTGCAAAAATTTTTGACTTTCGCGTCTAGCTACCCTTACAAATGGGGTGTCAATGGATAGGTATCGACGAGGGCTATCGAATGGTGTAATTAAATGGGGTTAGTTTAGTAGAAAAATTTTGAAAAACGGTCAAAAAACCGGATTTTTTGTAAATTTTGTATGTAAAATTAATTATATAACTGAAATTTAGGTAGTCACGGTCGCTGAAGGGCGCGCCGCACGTCAATAGGACACAGAGGGAGTCCTATGAATCAAAAAAGTTTAAAAATACGGGGTGGATTTATGCCGAAAATAATTTAAACAAAGAAAATTGAATAATTCCTGAATTTATGAAGATTTCAGGATCGAACCTCGCAGGGATGTTACAGGACGCTAAATAAAAATTGTTGACGCTGAAAACCGTATCGATTTATCATATACAGTACCAGAAATATGATGGTTAGTTTATTTTGCTACACACCTTAGGTGGATTTCTGTAGATGTCGTATAGCTATATGTATGTTATGAAACGTAAGTAATTGCAAAAATTTTTGACTTTCGCGTCTAGCTACCCTTACAAATGGGGTGTCAATGGATAGGTATCGACGAGGGCTATCGAATGGTGTAATTAAATGGGGTTAGTTTAGTAGAAAAATTTTGAAAAACGGTCAAAAAACCGGATTTTTTGTAAATTTTGTATGTAAAATTAATTATATAACTGAAATTTAGGTAGTCACGGTCGCTGAAGGGCGCGCCGCACGTCAATAGGACACAGAGGGAGTCCTATGAATCAAAAAAGTTTAAAAATACGGGGTGGATTTATGCCGAAAATAATTTAAACAAAGAAAATTGAATAATTCCTGAATTTATGAAGATTTCAGGATCGAACCTCGCAGGGATGTTACAGGACGCTAAATAAAAATTGTTGACGCTGAAAACCGTATCGATTTATCATATACAGTACCAGAAATATGATGGTTAGTTTATTTTGCTACACACCTTAGGTGGATTTCTGTAGATGTCGTATAGCTATATGTATGTTATGAAACGTAAGTAATTGCAAAAATTTTTGACTTTCGCGTCTAGCTACCCTTACAAATGGGGTGTCAATGGATAGGTATCGACGAGGGCTATCGAATGGTGTAATTAAATGGGGTTAGTTTAGTAGAAAAATTTTGAAAAACGGTCAAAAAACCGGATTTTTTGTAAATTTTGTATGTAAAATTAATTATATAACTGAAATTTAGGTAGTCACGGTCGCTGAAGGGCGCGCCGCACGTCAATAGGACACAGAGGGAGTCCTATGAATCAAAAAAGTTTAAAAATACGGGGTGGATTTATGCCGAAAATAATTTAAACAAAGAAAATTGAATAATTCCTGAATTTATGAAGATTTCAGGATCGAACCTCGCAGGGATGTTACAGGACGCTAAATAAAAATTGTTGACGCTGAAAACCGTATCGATTTATCATATACAGTACCAGAAATATGATGGTTAGTTTATTTTGCTACACACCTTAGGTGGATTTCTGTAGATGTCGTATAGCTATATGTATGTTATGAAACGTAAGTAATTGCAAAAATTTTTGACTTTCGCGTCTAGCTACCCTTACAAATGGGGTGTCAATGGATAGGTATCGACGAGGGCTATCGAATGGTGTAATTAAATGGGGTTAGTTTAGTAGAAAAATTTTGAAAAACGGTCAAAAAACCGGATTTTTTGTAAATTTTGTATGTAAAATTAATTATATAACTGAAATTTAGGTAGTCACGGTCGCTGAAGGGCGCGCCGCACGTCAATAGGACACAGAGGGAGTCCTATGAATCAAAAAAGTTTAAAAATACGGGGTGGATTTATGCCGAAAATAATTTAAACAAAGAAAATTGAATAATTCCTGAATTTATGAAGATTTCAGGATCGAACCTCGCAGGGATGTTACAGGACGCTAAATAAAAATTGTTGACGCTGAAAACCGTATCGATTTATCATATACAGTACCAGAAATATGATGGTTAGTTTATTTTGCTACACACCTTAGGTGGATTTCTGTAGATGTCGTATAGCTATATGTATGTTATGAAACGTAAGTAATTGCAAAAATTTTTGACTTTCGCGTCTAGCTACCCTTACAAATGGGGTGTCAATGGATAGGTATCGACGAGGGCTATCGAATGGTGTAATTAAATGGGGTTAGTTTAGTAGAAAAATTTTGAAAAACGGTCAAAAAACCGGATTTTTTGTAAATTTTGTATGTAAAATTAATTATATAACTGAAATTTAGGTAGTCACGGTCGCTGAAGGGCGCGCCGCACGTCAATAGGACACAGAGGGAGTCCTATGAATCAAAAAAGTTTAAAAATACGGGGTGGATTTATGCCGAAAATAATTTAAACAAAGAAAATTGAATAATTCCTGAATTTATGAAGATTTCAGGATCGAACCTCGCAGGGATGTTACAGGACGCTAAATAAAAATTGTTGACGCTGAAAACCGTATCGATTTATCATATACAGTACCAGAAATATGATGGTTAGTTTATTTTGCTACACACCTTAGGTGGATTTCTGTAGATGTCGTATAGCTATATGTATGTTATGAAACGTAAGTAATTGCAAAAATTTTTGACTTTCGCGTCTAGCTACCCTTACAAATGGGGTGTCAATGGATAGGTATCGACGAGGGCTATCGAATGGTGTAATTAAATGGGGTTAGTTTAGTAGAAAAATTTTGAAAAACGGTCAAAAAACCGGATTTTTTGTAAATTTTGTATGTAAAATTAATTATATAACTGAAATTTAGGTAGTCACGGTCGCTGAAGGGCGCGCCGCACGTCAATAGGACACAGAGGGAGTCCTATGAATCAAAAAAGTTTAAAAATACGGGGTGGATTTATGCCGAAAATAATTTAAACAAAGAAAATTGAATAATTCCTGAATTTATGAAGATTTCAGGATCGAACCTCGCAGGGATGTTACAGGACGCTAAATAAAAATTGTTGACGCTGAAAACCGTATCGATTTATCATATACAGTACCAGAAATATGATGGTTAGTTTATTTTGCTACACACCTTAGGTGGATTTCTGTAGATGTCGTATAGCTATATGTATGTTAAAACGTAAGTAATTGCAAAAATTTTTGACTTTCGCGTCTAGCTACCCTTACAAATGGGGTGTCAATGGATAGGTATCGACGAGGGCTATCGAAATGGTGTAATTAAATGGGGTTAGTTTAGTAGAAAAATTTTGAAAAACGGTCAAAAAACCGGATTTTTTGTAAATTTTGTATGTAAAATTAATTATATAACTGAAATTTAGGTAGTCACGGTCGCTGAAGGGCGCGCCGCACGTCAATAGGACACAGAGGGAGTCCTATGAATCAAAAAAGTTTAAAAATACGGGGTGGATTTATGCCGAAAATAATTTAAACAAAGAAAATTGAATAATTCCTGAATTTATGAAGATTTCAGGATCGAACCTCGCAGGGATGTTACAGGACGCTAAATAAAAATTGTTGACGCTGAAAACCGTATCGATTTATCATATACAGTACCAGAAATATGATGGTTAGTTTATTTTGCTACACACCTTAGGTGGATTTCTGTAGATGTCGTATAGCTATATGTATGTTATGAAACGTAAGTAATTGCAAAAATTTTTGACTTTCGCGTCTAGCTACCCTTACAAATGGGGTGTCAATGGATAGGTATCGACGAGGGCTATCGAATGGTGTAATTAAATGGGGTTAGTTTAGTAGAAAAATTTTGAAAAACGGTCAAAAAACCGGATTTTTTGTAAATTTTGTATGTAAAATTAATTATATAACTGAAATTTAGGTAGTCACGGTCGCTGAAGGGCGCGCCGCACGTCAATAGGACACAGAGGGAGTCCTATGAATCAAAAAAGTTTAAAAATACGGGGTGGATTTATGCCGAAAATAATTTAAACAAAGAAAATTGAATAATTCCTGAATTTATGAAGATTTCAGGATCGAACCTCGCAGGGATGTTACAGGACGCTAAATAAAAATTGTTGACGCTGAAAACCGTATCGATTTATCATATACAGTACCAGAAATATGATGGTTAGTTTATTTTGCTACACACCTTAGGTGGATTTCTGTAGATGTCGTATAGCTATATGTATGTTATGAAACGTAAGTAATTGCAAAAATTTTTGACTTTCGCGTCTAGCTACCCTTACAAATGGGGTGTCAATGGATAGGTATCGACGAGGGCTATCGAATGGTGTAACTTAAATGGGGTTAGTTTAGTAGAAAAATTTTGAAAAACGGTCAAAAAACCGGATTTTTTTGTAAATTTTGTATGTAAAATTAATTATATAACTGAAATTTAGGTAGTCACGGTCGCTGAAGGGCGCGCCGCACGTCAATAGGACACAGAGGGAGTCCTATGAATCAAAAAAGTTTAAAAATACGGGGTGGATTTATGCCGAAAATAATTTAAACAAAGAAAATTGAATAATTCCTGAATTTATGAAGATTTCAGGATCGAACCTCGCAGGGATGTTACAGGACGCTAAATAAAAATTGTTGACGCTGAAAACCGTATCGATTTATCATATACAGTACCAGAAATATGATGGTTAGTTTATTTTGCTACACACCTTAGGTGGATTTCTGTAGATGTCGTATAGCTATATGTATGTTATGAAACGTAAGTAATTGCAAAAATTTTTGACTTTCGCGTCTAGCTACCCTTACAAATGGGGTGTCAATGGATAGGTATCGACGAGGGCTATCGAATGGTGTAATTAAATGGGGTTAGTTTAGTAGAAAAATATTGAAAAACGGTCAAAAAACCGGATTTTTTGTAAATTTTGTATGTAAAATTAATTATATAACTGAAATTTAGGTAGTCACGGTCGCTGAAGGGCGCGCCGCACGTCAATAGGACACAGAGGGAGTCCTATGAATCAAAAAAGTTTAAAAATACGGGGTGGATTTATGCCGAAAATAATTTAAACAAAGAAAATTGAATAATTCCTGAATTTATGAAGATTTCAGGATCGAACCTCGCAGGGATGTTACAGGACGCTAAATAAAAATTGTTGACGCTGAAAACCGTATCGATTTATCATATACAGTACCAGAAATATGATGGTTAGTTTATTTTGCTACACACCTTAGGTGGATTTCTGTAGATGTCGTATAGCTATATGTATGTTATGAAACGTAAGTAATTGCAAAAATTTTTGACTTTCGCGTCTAGCTACCCTTACAAATGGGGTGTCAATGGATAGGTATCGACGAGGGCTATCGAATGGTGTAATTAAATGGGGTTAGTTTAGTAGAAAAAATTTTGAAAAACGGTCAAAAAACCGGATTTTTTGTAAATTTTGTATGTAAAATTAATTATATAACTGAAATTTAGGTAGTCACGGTCGCTGAAGGGCGCGCCGCACGTCAATAGGACACAGAGGGAGTCCTATGAATCAAAAAAGTTTAAAAATACGGGGTGGATTTATGCCGAAAATAATTTAAACAAAGAAAATTGAATAATTCCTGAATTTATGAAGATTTCAGGATCGAACCTCGCAGGGATGTTACAGGACGCTAAATAAAAATTGTTGACGCTGAAAACCGTATCGATTTATCATATACAGTACCAGAAATATGATGGTTAGTTTATTTTGCTACACACCTTAGGTGGATTTCTGTAGATGTCGTATAGCTATATGTATGTTATGAAACGTAAGTAATTGCAAAAATTTTTGACTTTCGCGTCTAGCTACCCTTACAAATGGGGTGTCAATGGATAGGTATCGACGAGGGCTATCGAATGGTGTAATTAAATGGGTTAGTTTAGTAGAAAAAATTTTGAAAAACGGTCAAAAAACCGGATTTTTTGTAAATTTTGTATGTAAAATTAATTATATAACTGAAATTTAGGTAGTCACGGTCGCTGAAGGGCGCGCCGCACGTCAATAGGACACAGAGGGAGTCCTATGAATCAAAAAAAGTTTAAAATACGGGGTGGATTTATGCCGAAAATATTTAAACAAAGAAAATTGAATAATTCCTGAATTTATGAAGATTTCAGGATCGAACCTCGCAGGGATGTTACAGGACGCTAAATAAAAATTGTTGACGCTGAAAACCGTATCGATTTATCATATACAGTACCAGAAATATGATGGTTAGTTTATTTTGCTACACACCTTAGGTGGATTTCTGTAGATGTCGTATAGCTATATGTATGTTATGAAACGTAAGTAATTGCAAAAATTTTTGACTTTCGCGTCTAGCTACCCTTACAAATGGGGTGTCAATGGATAGGTATCGACGAGGGCTATCGAATGGTGTAATTAAATGGGGTTAGTTTAGTAAGAAAAATTTTGAAAAACGGTCAAAAAAACCGGATTTTTTGTAAATTTTGTATGTAAAATTAATTATATAACTGAAATTTAGGTAGTCACGGTCGCTGAAGGGGCGCGCCGCACGTCAATAGGACACAGAGGGAGTCCTATGAATCAAAAAGTTTAAAAATACGGGGTGGATTTATGCCGAAAATAATTTAAACAAAGAAATTGAATAATTCCTGAATTTATGAAGATTTCAGGATCGAACCTCGCAGGGATGTTACAGGACGCTAAATAAAAATTGTTGACGCTGAAAACCGTATCGATTTATCATATACAGTACCAGAAATATGATGGTTAGTTTATTTTGCTACACACCTTAGGTGGATTTCTGTAGATGTCGTATAGCTATATGTATGTTATGAAACGTAAGTAATTGCAAAAATTTTTGACTTTCGCGTCTAGCTACCCTTACAAATGGGGTGTCAATGGATAGGTATCGACGAGGGCTATCGAATGGTGTAATTAAATGGGGTTAGTTTAGTAGAAAAATTTTGAAAAACGGTCAAAAAACCGGATTTTTTTGTAAATTTTGTATGTAAAATTAATTATATAACTGAAATTTAGGTAGTCACGGTCGCTGAAGGGCGCGCCGCACGTCAATAGGACACAGAGGGAGTCCTATGAATCAAAAAAGTTTAAAAATACGGGGTGGATTTATGCCGAAAATATTTAAACAAAGAAAATTGAATAATTCCTGAATTTATGAAGATTTCAGGATCGAACCTCGCAGGGATGTTACAGGACGCTAAATAAAAATTGTTGACGCTGAAAACCGTATCGATTTATCATATACAGTACCAGAAATATGATGGTTAGTTTATTTTGCTACACACCTTAGGTGGATTTCTGTAGATGTCGTATAGCTATATGTATGTTATGAAACGTAAGTAATTGCAAAAATTTTTGACTTTCGCGTCTAGCTACCCTTACAAATGGGGTGTCAATGGATAGGTATCGACGAGGGCTATCGAATGGTGTAATTAAATGGGGTTAGTTTAGTAGAAAAATTTTGAAAAACGGTCAAAAAACCGGATTTTTTGTAAATTTTGTATGTAAAATTAATTATATAACTGAAATTTAGGTAGTCACGGTCGCTGAAGGGCGCGCCGCACGTCAATAGGACACAGAGGGAGTCCTATGAATCAAAAAAGTTTAAAAATACGGGGTGGATTTATGCCGAAAATAATTTAAACAAAGAAAATTGAATAATTCCTGAATTTATGAAGATTTCAGGATCGAACCTCGCAGGGATGTTACAGGACGCTAAATAAAAATTGTTGACGCTGAAAACCGTATCGATTTATCATATACAGTACCAGAAATATGATGGTTAGTTTATTTTGCTACACACCTTAGGTGGATTTCTGTAGATGTCGTATAGCTATATGTATGTTATGAAACGTAAGTAATTGCAAAAATTTTTGACTTTCGCGTCTAGCTACCCTTACAAATGGGGTGTCAATGGATAGGTATCGACGAGGGCTATCGAATGGTGTAATTAAATGGGGTTAGTTTAGTAGAAAAATTTTGAAAAACGGTCAAAAAACCGGATTTTTTTGTAAATTTTGTATGTAAAATTAATTATATAACTGAAATTTAGGTAGTCACGGTCGCTGAAGGGCGCGCCGCACGTCAATAGGACACAGAGGGAGTCCTATGAATCAAAAAAGTTTAAAAATACGGGGTGGATTTATGCCGAAAATAATTTAAACAAAGAAAATTGAATAATTCCTGAATTTATGAAGATTTCAGGATCGAACCTCGCAGGGATGTTACAGGACGCTAAATAAAAATTGTTGACGCTGAAAACCGTATCGATTTATCATATACAGTACCAGAAATATGATGGTTAGTTTATTTTGCTACACACCTTAGGTGGATTTCTGTAGATGTCGTATAGCTATATGTATGTTATGAAACGTAAGTAATTGCAAAAATTTTTGACTTTCGCGTCTAGCTACCCTTACAAATGGGGTGTCAATGGATAGGTATCGACGAGGGCTATCGAATGGTGTAATTAAATGGGGTTAGTTTAGTAGAAAAATTTTGAAAAACGGTCAAAAAACCGGATTTTTTGTAAATTTTGTATGTAAAATTAATTATATAACTGAAATTTAGGTAGTCACGGTCGCTGAAGGGCGCGCCGCACGTCAATAGGACACAGAGGGAGTCCTATGAATCAAAAAAGTTTAAAAATACGGGGTGGATTTATGCCGAAAATAATTTAAACAAAGAAAATTGAATAATTCCTGAATTTATGAAGATTTCAGGATCGAACCTCGCAGGGATGTTACAGGACGCTAAATAAAAATTGTTGACGCTGAAAACCGTATCGATTTATCATATACAGTACCAGAAATATGATGGTTAGTTTATTTTGCTACACACCTTAGGTGGATTTCTGTAGATGTCGTATAGCTATATGTATGTTATGAAACGTAAGTAATTGCAAAAATTTTTGACTTTCGCGTCTAGCTACCCTTACAAATGGGGTGTCAATGGATAGGTATCGACGAGGGCTATCGAATGGTGTAATTAAATGGGGTTAGTTTAGTAGAAAAATTTGAAAAACGGTCAAAAAACCGGATTTTTTGTAAATTTTGTATGTAAAATTAATTATATAACTGAAATTTAGGTAGTCACGGTCGCTGAAGGGCGCGCCGCACGTCAATAGGACACAGAGGGAGTCCTATGAATCAAAAAAGTTTAAAAATACGGGGTGGATTTATGCCGAAAATAATTTAAACAAAGAAAATTGAATAATTCCTGAATTTATGAAGATTTCAGGATCGAACCTCGCAGGGATGTTACAGGACGCTAAATAAAAATTGTTGACGCTGAAAACCGTATCGATTTATCATATACAGTACCAGAAATATGATGGTTAGTTTATTTTGCTACACACCTTAGGTGGATTTCTGTAGATGTCGTATAGCTATATGTATGTTATGAAACGTAAGTAATTGCAAAAATTTTTGACTTTCGCGTCTAGCTACCCTTACAAATGGGGTGTCAATGGATAGGTATCGACGAGGGCTATCGAATGGTGTAATTAAATGGGGTTAGTTTAGTAGAAAAATTTTGAAAAACGGTCAAAAAACCGGATTTTTTGTAAATTTTGTATGTAAAATTAATTATATAACTGAAATTTAGGTAGTCACGGTCGCTGAAGAAAGGCGCGCCGCACGTCAATAGGACACAGAGGGAGTCCTATGAATCAAAAAAGTTTAAAAATACCGGGGTGGATTTATGCCGAAAATAATTTAAACAAAGAAAATTGAATAATTCCTGAATTTATGAAGATTTCAGGATCGAACCTCGCAGGGATGTTACAGGACGCTAAATAAAAATTGTTGACGCTGAAAACCGTATCGATTTATCATATACAGTACCAGAAATATGATGGTTAGTTTATTTTGCTACACACCTTAGGTGGATTTCTGTAGATGTCGTATAGCTATATGTATGTTATGAAACGTAAGTAATTGCAAAAATTTTTGACTTTCGCGTCTAGCTACCCTTACAAATGGGGTGTCAATGGATAGGTATCGACGAGGGCTATCGAATGGTGTAATTAAATGGGGTTAGTTTAGTAGAAAAATTTTGAAAAACGGTCAAAAAACCGGATTTTTTGTAAATTTTGTATGTAAAATTAATTATATAACTGAAATTTAGGTAGTCACGGTCGCTGAAAGGCGCGCCGCACGTCAATAGGACACAGAGGGAGTCCTATGAATCAAAAAAGTTTAAAAATACGGGGTGGATTTATGCCGAAAATAATTTAAACAAAGAAAATTGAATAATTCCTGAATTTATGAAGATTTCAGGATCGAACCTCGCAGGGATGTTACAGGACGCTAAATAAAAATTGTTGACGCTGAAAACCGTATCGATTTATCATATACAGTACCAGAAATATGATGGTTAGTTTATTTTGCTACACACCTTAGGTGGATTTCTGTAGATGTCGTATAGCTATATGTATGTTATGAAACGTAAGTAATTGCAAAAATTTTTGACTTTCGCGTCTAGCTACCCTTACAAATGGGGTGTCAATGGATAGGTATCGACGAGGGCTATCGAATGGTGTAATTAAATGGGGTTAGTTTAGTAGAAAAATTTTGAAAAACGGTCAAAAAACCGGATTTTTTGTAAATTTTGTATGTAAAATTAATTATATAACTGAAATTTAGGTAGTCACGGTCGCTGAAAGGCGCGCCGCACGTCAATAGGACACAGAGGGAGTCCTATGAATCAAAAAAGTTTAAAAATACGGGGTGGATTTATGCCGAAAATAATTTAAACAAAGAAAATTGAATAATTCCTGAATTTATGAAGATTTCAGGATCGAACCTCGCAGGGATGTTACAGGACGCTAAATAAAAATTGTTGACGCTGAAAACCGTATCGATTTATCATATACAGTACCAGAAATATGATGGTTAGTTTATTTTGCTACACACCTTAGGTGGATTTCTGTAGATGTCGTATAGCTATATGTATGTTATGAAACGTAAGTAATTGCAAAAATTTTTGACTTTCGCGTCTAGCTACCCTTACAAATGGGGTGTCAATGGATAGGTATCGACGAGGGCTATCGAATGGTGTAATTAAATGGGGTTAGTTTAGTAGAAAAATTTTGAAAAACGGTCAAAAAACCGGATTTTTTGTAAATTTTGTATGTAAAATTAATTATATAACTGAAATTTAGGTAGTCACGGTCGCTGAAAGGCGCGCCGCACGTCAATAGGACACAGAGGGAGTCCTATGAATCAAAAAAGTTTAAAAATACGGGGTGGATTTATGCCGAAAATAATTTAAACAAAGAAAATTGAATAATTCCTGAATTTATGAAGATTTCAGGATCGAACCTCGCAGGGATGTTACAGGACGCTAAATAAAAATTGTTGACGCTGAAAACCGTATCGATTTATCATATACAGTACCAGAAATATGATGGTTAGTTTATTTTGCTACACACCTTAGGTGGATTTCTGTAGATGTCGTATAGCTATATGTATGTTATGAAACGTAAGTAATTGCAAAAATTTTTGACTTTCGCGTCTAGCTACCCTTACAAATGGGGTGTCAATGGATAGGTATCGACGAGGGCTATCGAATGGTGTAATTAAATGGGGTTAGTTTAGTAAAAAATTTTGAAAAACGGTCAAAAAACCGGATTTTTTGTAAATTTTGTATGTAAAATTAATTATATAACTGAAATTTAGGTAGTCACGGTCGCTGAAAGGCGCGCCGCACGTCAATAGGACACAGAGGGAGTCCTATGAATCAAAAAAGTTTAAAAATACGGGGTGGATTTATGCCGAAAATAATTTAAACAAAGAAAATTGAATAATTCCTGAATTTATGAAGATTTCAGGATCGAACCTCGCAGGGATGTTACAGGACGCTAAATAAAAATTGTTGACGCTGAAAACCGTATCGATTTATCATATACAGTACCAGAAATATGATGGTTAGTTTATTTTGCTACACACCTTAGGTGGATTTCTGTAGATGTCGTATAGCTATATGTATGTTATGAAACGTAAGTAATTGCAAAAATTTTTGACTTTCGCGTCTAGCTACCCTTACAAATGGGGTGTCAATGGATAGGTATCGACGAGGGCTATCGAATGGTGTAATTAAATGGGGTTAGTTTAGTAGAAAAATTTTGAAAAACGGTCAAAAAACCGGATTTTTTGTAAATTTTGTATGTAAAATTAATTATATAACTGAAATTTAGGTAGTCACGGTCGCTGAAAGGCGCGCCGCACGTCAATAGGACACAGAGGGAGTCCTATGAATCAAAAAAGTTTAAAAATACGGGGTGGATTTATGCCGAAAATAATTTAAACAAAGAAAATTGAATAATTCCTGAATTTATGAAGATTTCAGGATCGAACCTCGCAGGGATGTTACAGGACGCTAAATAAAAATTGTTGACGCTGAAAACCGTATCGATTTATCATATACAGTACCAGAAATATGATGGTTAGTTTATTTTGCTACACACCTTAGGTGGATTTCTGTAGATGTCGTATAGCTATATGTATGTTATGAAACGTAAGTAATTGCAAAAATTTTTGACTTTCGCGTCTAGCTACCCTTACAAATGGGGTGTCAATGGATAGGTATCGACGAGGGCTATCGAATGGTGTAATTAAATGGGGTTAGTTTAGTAGAAAAATTTTGAAAAACGGTCAAAAAACCGGATTTTTTGTAAATTTTGTATGTAAAATTAATTATATAACTGAAATTTAGGTAGTCACGGTCGCTGAAAGGCGCGCCGCACGTCAATAGGACACAGAGGGAGTCCTATGAATCAAAAAAGTTTAAAAATACGGGGTGGATTTATGCCGAAAATAATTTAAACAAAGAAAATTGAATAATTCCTGAATTTATGAAGATTTCAGGATCGAACCTCGCAGGGATGTTACAGGACGCTAAATAAAAATTGTTGACGCTGAAAACCGTATCGATTTATCATATACAGTACCAGAAATATGATGGTTAGTTTATTTTGCTACACACCTTAGGTGGATTTCTGTAGATGTCGTATAGCTATATGTATGTTATGAAACGTAAGTAATTGCAAAAATTTTTGACTTTCGCGTCTAGCTACCCTTACAAATGGGGTGTCAATGGATAGGTATCGACGAGGGCTATCGAATGGTGTAATTAAATGGGGTTAGTTTAGTAGAAAAATTTTGAAAAACGGTCAAAAAACCGGATTTTTTGTAAATTTTGTATGTAAAATTAATTATATAACTGAAATTTAGGTAGTCACGGTCGCTGAAAGGCGCGCCGCACGTCAATAGGACACAGAGGGAGTCCTATGAATCAAAAAAGTTTAAAAATACGGGGTGGATTTATGCCGAAAATAATTTAAACAAAGAAAATTGAATAATTCCTGAATTTATGAAGATTTCAGGATCGAACCTCGCAGGGATGTTACAGGACGCTAAATAAAAATTGTTGACGCTGAAAACCGTATCGATTTATCATATACAGTACCAGAAATATGATGGTTAGTTTATTTTGCTACACACCTTAGGTGGATTTCTGTAGATGTCGTATAGCTATATGTATGTTATGAAACGTAAGTAATTGCAAAAATTTTTGACTTTCGCGTCTAGCTACCCTTACAAATGGGGTGTCAATGGATAGGTATCGACGAGGGCTATCGAATGGTGTAATTAAATGGGGTTAGTTTAGTAGAAAAATTTTGAAAAACGGTCAAAAAACCGGATTTTTTGTAAATTTTGTATGTAAAATTAATTATATAACTGAAATTTAGGTAGTCACGGTCGCTGAAAGGCGCGCCGCACGTCAATAGGACACAGAGGGAGTCCTATGAATCAAAAAAGTTTAAAAATACGGGGTGGATTTATGCCGAAAATAATTTAAACAAAGAAAATTGAATAATTCCTGAATTTATGAAGATTTCAGGATCGAACCTCGCAGGGATGTTACAGGACGCTAAATAAAAATTGTTGACGCTGAAAACCGTATCGATTTATCATATACAGTACCAGAAATATGATGGTTAGTTTATTTTGCTACACACCTTAGGTGGATTTCTGTAGATGTCGTATAGCTATATGTATGTTATGAAACGTAAGTAATTGCAAAAATTTTTGACTTTCGCGTCTAGCTACCCTTACAAATGGGGTGTCAATGGATAGGTATCGACGAGGGCTATCGAATGGTGTAATTAAATGGGGTTAGTTTAGTAGAAAAATTTTGAAAAACGGTCAAAAAAACCGGATTTTTTGTAAATTTTGTATGTAAAATTAATTATATAACTGAAATTTAGGTAGTCACGGTCGCTGAAAGGCGCGCCGCACGTCAATAGGACACAGAGGGAGTCCTATGAATCAAAAAAGTTTAAAAATACGGGGTGGATTTATGCCGAAAATAATTTAAACAAAGAAAATTGAATAATTCCTGAATTTATGAAGATTTCAGGATCGAACCTCGCAGGGATGTTACAGGACGCTAAATAAAAATTGTTGACGCTGAAAACCGTATCGATTTATCATATACAGTACCAGAAATATGATGGTTAGTTTATTTTGCTACACACCTTAGGTGGATTTCTGTAGATGTCGTATAGCTATATGTATGTTATGAAACGTAAGTAATTGCAAAAATTTTTGACTTTCGCGTCTAGCTACCCTTACAAATGGGGTGTCAATGGATAGGTATCGACGAGGGCTATCGAATGGTGTAATTAAATGGGGTTAGTTTAGTAGAAAAATTTTGAAAAACGGTCAAAAAACCGGATTTTTTGTAAATTTTGTATGTAAAATTAATTATATAACTGAAATTTAGGTAGTCACGGTCGCTGAAAGGCGCGCCGCACGTCAATAGGACACAGAGGGAGTCCTATGAATCAAAAAAGTTTAAAAATACGGGGTGGATTTATGCCGAAAATAATTTAAACAAAGAAAATTGAATAATTCCTGAATTTATGAAGATTTCAGGATCGAACCTCGCAGGGATGTTACAGGACGCTAAATAAAAATTGTTGACGCTGAAAACCGTATCGATTTATCATATACAGTACCAGAAATATGATGGTTAGTTTATTTTGCTACACACCTTAGGTGGATTTCTGTAGATGTCGTATAGCTATATGTATGTTATGAAACGTAAGTAATTGCAAAAATTTTTGACTTTCGCGTCTAGCTACCCTTACAAATGGGGTGTCAATGGATAGGTATCGACGAGGGCTATCGAATGGTGTAATTAAATGGGGTTAGTTTAGTAGAAAAATTTTGAAAAACGGTCAAAAAACCGGATTTTTTGTAAATTTTGTATGTAAAATTAATTATATAACTGAAATTTAGGTAGTCACGGTCGCTGAAAGGCGCGCCGCACGTCAATAGGACACAGAGGGAGTCCTATGAATCAAAAAAGTTTAAAAATACGGGGTGGATTTATGCCGAAAATAATTTAAACAAAGAAAATTGAATAATTCCTGAATTTATGAAGATTTCAGGATCGAACCTCGCAGGGATGTTACAGGACGCTAATAAAAATTGTTGACGCTGAAAACCGTATCGATTTATCATATACAGTACCAGAAATATGATGGTTAGTTTATTTTGCTACACACCTTAGGTGGATTTCTGTAGATG